>CM073775.1:102396767-102414549 GCA_037158775.1 Hetaerina titia
CTGTTGTATCGCTTCCACCTAGCTGTGGTGACGTTCTTTCACCATGGATTTGAGTTGGCGGAAGAGAAAGGAGTCTGACTGGAGAAAATTTGGAGCCTCTCTCACACGGTCGAGAAGCTCTTGCAGATTCGCGTGCGAGTTTTCTTTTCCTTTACGAGTGAACTCACGGCACCAACTTCGCACACAACCTTTATCGTCCCCCGTCTATGACATAAAAATGGGAACGAAAAATGGGGTCGATGCACATGACTTAATCTGCGACCCCTGTCCAACAACGTCTTCACTCTTGCAAGATTTTCTACACTTTTTGCGGTCGAAGGGCGTCCTGAGCGCTCGGCGTCTTCAACAACTTGTGTCTCTCAAAAACACCCGATTTACCCATGGCGCTATCACCATAAGCCGTCTTGAGAATTTCATGAATCTCTTTTCCTGTTTTGCCCAGTTTCACACAAAACATGATGGCGTAGCGCTGTTCCAATAACCGGTTCAAGAAGGAGCGTAACGAGGTCACGTTATAGAGGTTTCACAAGCGGAATTCTCCGTGCTCCGCAAAAGCTGGGAGGCAACTGCCGGCCTCCAGCCTATCCTGAGACTCCCTCCCTCGAACGTAACCAGAGAAACCACCAACCGTCCGTCTTGTGTCATACAGGTAGTCTTTGATATCACATTACTTCTCTATAATCCACTTTTTTGCATATTTTAGGCTTTATCCAGCAACCTTATATCTTGGTTCCCTAAATTGAAATTTCGTTGTTGGTTTCTTCTTGGTGCAACTGATTTTTCCCTTTCTTCACCACACCCACATCTCAAAAGCCTCTGAACTACGCTCACCCTTTTGCTGAGAAACTTGTTTCAAATCTATAGATTTTATATTTGTTTCTTCATTAATCTTTTCCTCATGTAACAGTTATCTCTTGCAAATGCAAACAATTATTTCACCAACCCAATTCTTATTCTAATTCCAATTCCATCTAGCCCTTTTCTCTCTAAAATGCTACCGAAACACGCAAAATGTCCAGCATGTTCTTTATTCCGCTCTGTTTTCATGTTGAACTTTGCTAAGATACCATATCGAACCTTTGCTTATCATTTCTTAACGGATACTTTGTTTTCATATTCCAAAACAGAAAAATGTTTTAAGATTGGACTTGCCCAATGAATTTCAGGACGACAGTCACAAGTGTGTGAAGTGGTAGAGTTCGTCGCCCGGCGGGGGGATGTAACCGGCAGAAGGACACCGTCTGCATATGAGGTCAATCTTGCCCCTTTGGCGATCCCGTGACCTCTCTCGCCCTCCCCCGGACCCCAACACCCGGGCCGTGGACACGCGATCCCCTTTCGACTCACCCATCGCTCGATTGCGCAAAGGTGTCGCTGGGGGTCTCCGGGACCCCCCCTCCCTCCCGAAGGCAGCCAGCCCTCTCGCCCCGCTGTAAAACTGAAAACGAATGGCTGAAATGGAGTAATGCTTAAATTTTCAAGGGCGTAGTAAACCCCTGCTTGGGGGAATACGACTTCAGTACTTCATGAATCTAGAATTCATTGCGGCCTGAACCCCAAACTGAGACGCAAACACGCGCGCGCATTTGTATAAGACGTCCCCATCAATCCCCCGAATGTCCTCCCGTAATGCTCGCGCTGCGAAAGGCTTACTTGAGCCGAGGGTTGCGTGTCTTCCAAGACCGTGCGAAGTAATTTTTTTTCGGGATTTCCACAATATTAGGACTATAAGGTTATCTTAGTGGGGACGGCAGTTGAGATTCGAAGTTGGCGTCTCTCCGATTACCATCCTCGCCTTGCCCCGCACCATTGCACTTTTCAAATCCCGATCCGACCCGTCGTATTGGGTGCGGGTCTTCACCTTGCGTTGGAAGTACAAGCAGCACCATGACTTGGGGCGCCATGACCGCCTTTGCATCTTCGCGTTTCCTTTTACGGCTATTTTTGCCTTCGCACGACGGCGGCTAGGTGTCGCCGGCGACTGGGGGAGGGGTGCAGAGAGAGGGAGGGGGTGAAGAGAGAGGAAGGGTGTGCCGAGGGAGAGAGTGGGGCGCAGAGAGAGGGAGGCCAGCACTAATAAAGCTAAAGGGTGTGTCTCCGTGCGTAAAAGTTTATATTCTTATCGGGATGATGCAACCATACTCTTTTATCTTGATACAATCTGGAAAATTAGTGTAGGCTAATGAGAGAGAGGTATAATAGAAGAGCTATAACGGACTTACCAGTGAAATGTCTTAGTCACGATTTATTGTTTATTCTACCGAATATTTGTTGCCAACAAAATATTTATTGTTATTTAGCACACATTAATTATTGCCAATCCGATATCATTTCGTATGTTTTACCAAAATTTTAAACATTAATTACAATTCAATCTTCGAAAAGTGCTTCCTACACGTATCCATATGTATTGTTTTCAAAACATTACCATTCGCGACAATTTACGGCAGGAAAACTTATCTTAGGAATCTTAGGAATATATCTTAGGAATCCGACATATTTCATATGATTAAAATCGCAATAAACTACATTTTTATGGCAACATGGATGCCCCAATGGCTAAAGCTATATCTGATCAGAGCAACTATGGCGATTCAAATGTCATCTCTCATTGCTCAAATATCGATCGGATGTATCTTTTAGACGCTTTCTGTAAAGCAGTAGTATACACCATCGTAAATTTATGAGAAATCTGCGCAACTCGCTTGTGTTAAATCCTTCTCAAGGACGACATGACATGTGCCCTCGCCTTACCGTCGGAAATGGTCGTTCAGTTTCTTTCTCCCCAACTTTTATCCAATATTAGGTCATGCATTACGGCTTTTGGCGTCCATTTACGCATGTCACCAAATTTCCTTGTAATGAGCCTGTTCTGCTCCCTTCTAATTGCCCTCGAAGCATGCATGCCCCTGCTCTTTAGGCCTCCACAGCAGCAAGCGCCTCCTCATCCACACCTTCCACTCGAAGCCACTCCTCCGCGATTCCCATTCACCCCCACCCTCCACGCCCCTCCAAGAACAGACCTCGGCATCATGCTACAACACTAATCACCGCATCAAAGCACTCTCTCCTCTTAGCCTTCAATTCACAAATTGCTAACGGCAACTCTGCATTCCATATGAAAAGGTCGGTGTTTAGCAAACCTAGTAATTTTCCTTTCTTCTTTTCATCAGATCCAGCCCATTTCTGTCTAAAATACGACTCAAGTATGAAGGTGATATGTTCCACCTATTTACAAATGAAATATATTTCTAATGTTTCTCAATTTTTATTATCATTGTGATTGGTCTCACACGTTACGTTACTGTCGAGCACCTTCTTGTTTATTTTTATTTCCTGAGTAAAGCATTATAAAATGACGCATTTGTTGCAACTAGCCAAAGCAGTAACAACGTGATTTAGTGAAAAGTGGTTTCATTTATCAGCATTCCGATCAAATTCCACAATGATTTAATGCATTACTTACTTCACGCGTATATTCTACATGTTACTATGAATGATATTATTTTTATCTTATTTAAAAATATATGAAAATGGCATTAAATTCCTTTTTTATTTATTACGCTCTCCTATTTCTGTGTCTTCAGTTTGCCTTTCTCGTGCCTTTTTTCTGCTCTCCTCGAACAATGGCGAGACCATAAGGTTGCTAATAATATTTAATTATGTGTGATTCCCTTATTAAGAATCGGTTGTTACACGATGACTTGCAACGATCAAAGTATCAGGAGACGTAAAAATTTTGAATTTAAGTACTTTCATGATTATTTTTCCGATTAAACATTTGAATGAATAACTAATTTAAAAATAAACAATTTGGAGGATGAATTTTTTATTTTAAATTTATGAGTAATACATTAGGGGTTCACCTTACTGTTCTATTTTGCCTTGAAGAGTGTGAGTAGAAATGTCTGCAGCGTTCCGCAGATCGCTCGCTCAACCAATGCGATCCCTCCCGATGACTAATTCAGAAAGCGAGGAGTCCCCGGTTCTGCTTGCGCGCGAGTTGGATGAATGTGGGAACGTGATCCCAATGTTATCACTCTCGCGCGGTTATTACTTTTTCAAGGCTCGGTTCCGCAGCAGTCAACGACTCTCGAATCAACTTTCGAGAGAATCTTTAGCCACATCACGATCTGGATGGCGGGAAAGGCTCTTTTAATTGGGTAACCAATGCTCAAGACATGTGCGGGCAGTGCCTGAACTCTATTTTAATTTTAAGTGCGTACAAAAGGTTGTCAAACGACTGTAGGAACATTGTGATAGGTAAAAAAAGTTCATTACATCTTATCCTCTCGATATAATACTGATATACTAGCACATAAAACATTTCAAAATTATATTATCAATGTTTTTTCGTCCAAAAATGAACAATGTTGGTAATGCTACCATGAAAATCTCATTTGGCCAAGGCCTGGATGATTGGTAAGCGGAAATGGGAAATTCGCGGAAAGACGCGGAAATTAGCGTCCTTTTCATGTTCATTATGAAGTCATGTGAGGAATTATGAATTATCTCCATATCATGGACACATAGGAACACGTCCGCAATTTTTCAAAAACCAGCTTCAGGTAAAATCACATCCACTCATAGTTATTCAATTTCACTGTCTTCCTACCTCTTTACTTGACCTCATGGGTAAGATTTGGCTGCAGCGCATTCTGCTATTTGAAACATACACATATCTATGACCCAAATACCCTAGCTAGGGCTATTAGGCGCAAATGACGTCAATTGGATAGATAGTACCACTTCTTTTTTCTTTGAATATGAGATTTCTTATGAGGTTAATGAATGGTAATTTCCTAACGGTGATTCGTTATAAGCAAACAAAATTTTTCAGGTCTTCCTTTTGCTCTTGCAAGCGCATCATCCATTCGAAACACACGTTTGGCGATTCGCCGAAGGGATCGACGCATTATCACCATTGTGATAGCAATATAATTAAAAGTATGACACTCATATTTTGTCGTTTCTATGGAGATAATTCATTCTCATCCTAATGATGTGTAAATCTGAAAATAAATATGTATGTTTGCCTCGGGACAAATCACGCCAAGACGGTATGGATTAAGGACTTCAATCATTTTGAATGAATACAGTAAAAGTTTTGAAAGTAAGGCGAGGTCTGATTTGTACCTTTCTGGAATATTTTCATATGTAAAAAACAGATGCTTGAAAAATATTTTTTGTTCACCAAATAGGGACAGCGCATCTTTGCCTCAGAATTCGCATTTCAATCCATTCACTTCATTAAAGGACGACAATTAGCTCTATCACATTCTTTCTCAAGCTTTTATATTATTTGGAAGCATGCATTATGATTTTCCGACCTCAGTGGCGGCGTGATAACGTCCTCATCTGTCAATCCAAATGTGGCGGGTTCGAATCCCACCTGGGTGGATTTTCCTCTACCTGGGGTGTTTATAATCGTCTCCATTGTTTTCACTGTTACTATTCCGATGTAAAGGCCAAAAAGTGGCGTTTTCCGACTAAGGCATAAAAAATTGCCTACAACTGGGCGGAAACTTCATACATTGTAAACAGCTGCTGCAAAAATAGATGCTCTCTGAATATTTCCTCAGAAGTCAACTGAAAAAGTGTGTATTTTTTTCGTAAAAGAGTTACTTTAAAATTTAAGGAACATATAGTAAATTTCTTAAGAGATTACTTTTAGTACATGAGTTATTTTTTCAAATTCACTGTTCATTTCGCCTGACTAAACCATTTCATCTACCCACAAGAGATCTCTAGGGTGTACGGCAGGAGATGATGACCTACCAGGCATTCAAATTCAAAAATTATTTTTTTTAAACTTGTAACTAAAATATAGCTTTGTAAAATAATCTAAATTATATTGATCACGTTAAATACATGCGCTAATTTACTAGCTTAGGTTGGAGCTTAGAGTTCCAGGGGTTATGAGAACGGACGAGCCTTTCCCCCTCATGAACATTGTAGACCGTTTAGAGGGTTATTCCACTTATTTTAATTTCTATTTCTGTCACATATCCTTCATAACAAATTTGTTTTATCGTCAACGATATCATTATGCATTCCAGCTAATTAGGGCCATTTAACTTTAGGCCACATTTCTCCAAATAAATGAAGTTAGAGAAAGTTAAAGATTGAGATTGTCTGAATGGTTCCAAGGATTTCCAAAGCTTTAATATACCTGTGGTGTAAAATAGTTTTCGTCAGAAATTTTTTTCCATGTCTGCGACTTAAAGACTGTCGATATTCCGTCCTTATATTTGAGTTTCCTTTTAATTTCTAATAATTTCTCTTTACTTGTAAATCAATTGAGTTCCTAATTTTAATGCTGGTGGCTACCATTCTAGGTTCTGAAAATAAAATGGCGGAATAAAATTTTCAGTGTTGTTAAGTTTCAAATGCAATAATTACTTTCAAAATGATTTTTAAAATCTAGGGCGCAGTACTCCCGTGGATAAATCTTTGAGCAATAGACTGGAGGGTTTGGGTTCGGTTCGGGATGACGTCGCTTAGCACCGTCAGCCTTAATAAATACGAATTAAAACCAATTAAAGAAGCGTGGAATATAGTATATTGATCCTGTTATGCCAGGTGTAGCCGACAGTAGTATTTAATCATTAAAATAAGTTTGTTTGAGCACGCATCACGCCTAGTCTGAACCGAATAGGGAGTTATACTTTTTTACGTAAGACGATAAAAATAACCATGAACACAGTAATCAACCCAAAGGTCAGTTAGATAGGTGATGATAGAGTTTACTTAATACTAATTGGGAGCGTTAGATTTACACATCAAGCCTATAGTTTCCCGCGAAGAACTGGTATCTTAAAATTCACACAGCTTGGGTGGAGCTGAGGGAGCCCAGCAAGGTGTGTCAAAAGATGGAATCAAAAACATTTTATGTGTGATAAAATGCTAAGTTAACGAATTGAATGATTTTAGAATTACGTTGAATTTTATTACAAAAAAATAATTAAGATCATCACATTATCATACAATTGTCATGGTAAGTTTTTCACTTTTCAGTATATGCACGTTATAAACATGATAGAAGGAAAAATTGAAGGAAAGATCCCGCATGGAAGGCCAAGAGACAAGTACATAGGGTAACTTAAGAAGTACGTAAAACAGAGAACCTATCAGAGGGTGAAGGAATTAACACCAAATAGGGAAGAATGGAGGGCTGCAGTAAACCAATTTTAGGATTGAAGTACTGATGTTGATATGCAGGTATTCTATTATTTCTTAGTTGCCCTTGAAAGTTAATCATTTACCACTCTTTTAAGATTTTATGCTCTAATTGCTAAAAGCAGATTAGCTCTATTATCAAAATGTCACGTTACTTTAAATAATATAGCTATATTTGGCAAAAAAAAATCTGCATATAGGCCTATTTTGTATTTACATCTTCGTACTCGGAGTGATCTTTAGAGCCAGAAATCCCTTGGTTGTGGGTTGGAAGGAATTTTCCCATTCCAATCGAGGCGGTCGTGACCAGCTAATAGAGACATTACACTCGATATGTATCTTTAAGTAGTCATTACATTTAAATAGATATTCTATATTTTTCACTTTTTCCAACAATTTGTAACCGGTTTTTTCTTTAGTTTATTTCAACTCTGTGAATAAACTAAATTGAATATGACTTACCATTCCTATTTGTATTTTTCAGGTTCAATCAAATTGTTATGCTAATCAGTTTTTTTTTTGGAATATATTTCAAACTCAACTGTAAACGTTGAACTATAAGGTGGGATGGCTCTAATTCAACGGACGTTGGTTTAGTCATCTCTGAGAGTGAATAAAGCCACACGCTGAGGTTAGCTTTTGAGAAAAATCTTTTCATGCAGTAGCGCTTTGAATTCGGCGAGGAAAAAGTATCTCTCAGTCGATGGGTGAAGTATTTGATATTGTCGGTTTAGCAGGTGGACTGGGTGTTTTCACGAAACACTCATGATGAATGTCACATAATATATTATTGTTATGCACATGGTCCTTTCTCGCAATAGATTCGGGCTCCTGTGTATTTCCATACAAGGAGCAAGCCCACTGTTACTTTTACTCTCACACAGTCATTATGGCGGTCCATGATTGTATTGGTCGTATAAAATCGTTGTGTGCATTTCTTGGAGCGAAACACTGACGAGCGGTGAACTTGCAAATTCAAAGACTACTTTCAGTAAATGAGGCCAACGAACTGTGATTATGGAAGCGTGGACTCATTATTGTTAAATTCGTAGTGAAAATTCGTTGGAGCTATTGGAGCGGTTCCAGTATCAAAGAAAAATTGGTGTTTTATTCACGATTTTTGGAAGTTAGGGACAATATTTTTTTTCGAGGGAATGGTTTGTATGGTAGTCAAAATTGGCCCAATGGCTGTTATATACTATTGTGCGGAGTGCGGAGAGTTAAGTACTGACGGAAAAGAAGATTGTTGTTACGTATTAAGGAACAGGAAGAAGGACCTCTTAAATCAACTGAGGAGGGATTGAATCCCTGTCATCATCGCTATCCCTTAATATAATATCACGTATCATAAAAATAACCGCGTGATATGAGAATACAAGATGGAATTTGGTGCTTCATGATCAGGCGTTTTTGGATTAAAAACCTATATACGCATAGACACGTTCAAAAAATTTAAAATTGCATCCCATAAATACTATGAATTCTGACAAATTGGGGCCGCCACAATGTCAGCTCAAGTGCGATAAGTGTGCGCATTTGGAAGGAAGCATACGTTGCCTACGCATTGAAAAATTTCAGTGTCAGTATGTATAAAATTTCTCAATTTTACGCGGTCCACTGTCTTGTCACTATAAATTTCTGTACAAGAAGTATTATTATTAGGTAATCTACCGTTTAAGGTAGGTCTTTGGATGGACACAACTATCAAATAAACATTTTGTGACTCCCCACCTAGCAAACTAATCTATATCAGGTCCCTCTTCATCTATGTGTACTGCTTTCCTCCCTTCATCCCGTCCAACATCCCTATCCTGTTCCTGCCCTTACCTCGCTTGCCCAACATTCTCCCCTCTATTACCTTCTTCAACATTCCACTACCGCTCAATACGCCTTTCATCCATTTTTCCTGCCTCAATATGATTTCTCTCAACAAACCCCTCTCCTCACCCACCATCTCTAGTATTTCCTCATTTTTTTTTCCCTTCGGTCCATTTCACCTTCTCCATTCTTCTCCACACCCAAGTTTCAAAAGCCTCCAATCTACGTAAATCCTCCTGCTTCAGTGACCACGTTTCCGCGCCATATATAGCTACGCTCCATATCAGAGTTTTTACGAGTCTTGTCTTAACATTCCTACCCAACGTCCCCGTCATCAACTCCCTCCTCCTTGAGAAAGCCTCCTTACCTAGCGCAATTCTTCTCCTTACGTCCCTACCACATTGACCGTATTGGTCCAAAACACTTCCGAGATATGTAAACTGCCCTATCTGCTCTATTTTTTCCCCGCCTATTTTAATATTTAGCTTAGCCTTTTTCTTTCTGGAAAATCGCATAACCTTTGTTTTATTAATATTGATTCTCATCCCATATTTATCGCACTGAACCTCCAATTCACTCAGCAATGCCTGCAACCCCTTGGCTGACTGAGCAACTACTGCTTGGTCATCAGCAAACCTAACCGATTTTACGAATTCCCCTCCGACTTTCATTCCTACCTCCAGTTCTTTCCATGCCTCTTTAATCATTTCCTCCACATATACGTTGAAAAGTCCTGTTGGAAAAAAATTCCTTCCTCATAGATA
This sequence comes from Hetaerina titia, assembly GCA_037158775.1. Taxonomy (NCBI): domain Eukaryota; kingdom Metazoa; phylum Arthropoda; class Insecta; order Odonata; family Calopterygidae; genus Hetaerina; species Hetaerina titia. The sequence continues at coordinate 102,406,529 of CM073775.1, forward strand.
CTACGAATCAGTCCATATATGGACTTCTTCCCACATTTCCCTAACCATTTCAACATTTCTACGAGAATGTTGTCCACCCCTACAGCCTTATGTGCTGTCATCTCATTTAATGCCCTTTCTATTACATCGTCGAGTATGCCTGGACCTAAGCTATCTTCTTCTACGTCATGTTCCTTTTCTATGTCTAACCTTGTCGGCCTAAGTTCTTTACCATACAGTGTTTCTATATATTCCTTCCATCTCTCTTGGATTTTTCCTGGTTCAACTATTATCTTACCCCACTTATCTTTCACTGTTAGCACAGATCTTGCCTTCTTACTTCCCGATAATGACTTAACCTTGCAGTATAGAGCACCAATTTCACCCTTCTTCTGTAAATTTTCCATATCCTCGCATTGCGTTTTCCACCATTCTTCTTTGGCTTTATTTGTGGCCCTTCTCAATTTATTGTTTAACTCTTTGTACTTCATTTTGCGTAACTCTGTGTTTACATTCTTCCATCTTCTTCTCTCATCCATCTTTGCAATTATCTCATCCGTGACCCATACTTTCCTTATTCTTTTCCCCTTAACGGTTCCTATAGTATCTTTTGCTGCTTCCGATATCCCTTGCTTGATACATTCCCATTTTTCTTCGATTGTACTCAGTTCTTTACCGTCATCCATTATATTCTCTACAGCCAGCTGATATTCCTTCCTCGTTATTCCATTTAATGCTTCTACGTTCCATTTCCGAACCCGCCGCCCTTGTCTTATCTTCTTAAACGGACGTTGCATTTCATAACAACGAAATTGTGGTCAGAGTCCGCATCCGCTCCTGGGAAACTGTGCGAATTTATCACACTGTTCCTAAACCTGTGCCTGCTGTAAAATTGTATCTGTACCTTGCTCTATGTTGAATACGCTTCTTCCTACCCCTTTATTTAATATTATGGCAACCCCTCGTTTGCTCTCCTCCCCGCCGCTATATATCACTCTATAACTGTCACTCCAGTAATCCCCGCTATCCTTCCATCTCACCTCGCAGAGACCTAAAACATATATATTACCTCTTTCCATTTCTCGCTTAATATTTTCTAATTTTCCCCTCCTCAACATTGTTCTGACGTTCCATGTTCCTATTCTAACTACTTTCGTCTTCTGCTGTGTCTTCCGTCCTGCTGCTGTTATTTCTTCCCTGCAAGGGTTTCGTGGGATGACGACCGCGGAAGCCTTGCCTCCCTGGCTGCCGGGTACGACACATGGCCCCTTGGGCCGAGTCCCGCAGTTGCCAGGACTCAATTTCTGTTTTGCGTCCATCATTATTTTCTTGGGAATGATAATTGAGGTGGTTTCCCGTTGCCTTCCTCAATAGTGTTTTTAACGTGACAACATCACTTAATGGCCGCCCCACTGGGGTCAGACGCCATTGCCGCCGCCTCACTGAGGAACAGACGCTGCGTGGACTACCTTTCGTCTGGCTCTTAACCTTCGACCTATCTGGCATAGGTGACCCTTCCAGGAGTAATTATTATCACTCCCGCCAGCACAGCTCTAGGGGTCATCGGTGACACACAAGCCCTTCCACCACGACAAGGTTGTAGTCCATGGGAGGGCGTACAAGAAGTAACAAACTTTAAATTTACGTGACCGTAATATGAATAATGTGGTAGATATGGTTGATGTAACACATTAATGCATGGCTATATTACAGGAAACCAACTTTACAAGTGATTACCAATCATGGTATAATATCTCTCTATCTCTGTTGGAAAGCACTCAACACCCGACAAAATTGTAAAACAATTCTGCTGAAAGAGCCAGTTAATGCCTAGGAATCATCTCAGTCAAAATGTATGCCTTTTGCATCCATGGCATCATAATCAAATGGGTGTAACATTCACGTTTCCCTTCATAAAGCAGCCATATTCGTTCTCACATATACTGAGAGAGACTATCCATGTGCTTCACGGAAAAGGTCAGCCAATGGTAATAACTTTTGCAGATTGGTTGTAGTATCTGCTATGAATTCTTCGTGCCTCACTCTTATTTCAATTATAAATCGACCGCGGGACCGTATTTTTACGTTTTATAGTATTTTAGAGCGTTAATATTTGGAGCATTAGCGATTTCCGCGTCGTATTGGTCATGAAATATTACCTTATTTTGGTTTTTATTTTGGATATCTTGATAAAAATTATTTAATAATTGTGGAAAAATGTTTTCTGGAACTTTACTATTTAATTAATGCAAAAATAATAAAGTTGTTAAACTATATAATTTCTTAATCAAAATTCAAATTTTTAAATATTTACTTTTATTTTTTTCATGTTATAAATATCAAGCTTTAATAATCCTTTTGAATTGAACCACTTAAAATGCATCTATGGCGTAAACAAACGAAAAGAATAAGTTGTCGATATCCAGCATGTTATTTCTTGTTTGTTACTTTTTTCATAGAATAGTCCTATCTTTTTAATGGTATTCACGCACGATTTGAAAATACGTATTCTGTGAATAAATATTTTTGGATTTAATTACTTTCTTTCGTGTGATTTCAGTTTTTTTCGAGTGCATGTTCAAACTAATATTTGTGCAGAGGGGCCATGATTGAGATTGTTTTTGAGTGAATTCACCCATTGTTTGATTTGAGATTTGCACGTTACTCGATATATTTTTACAAATTGTCTTTCAATTTATTTTATTAATTTACGAGACCGTAGAGCACAAGTTCTTAGATTTTAATTATTTTCCCTTTCCCCTTCCTCTCCCATGTTCTCCCTTACCGTTTGCCCTTCCCACCTGGCTCTTGCACTCCAAGCCACAAACTTTTTGGTTGTTCGCGTGGTATTTATGTCGATACATACATTCAGTAACCGAGTCCAATGAGATTGATCACATTAGGCATTAACCTTGGTTTACGAAGCCATAGGTGAGCAAATTTTTAATTAGCCGTAAATTCCATAACCATGCTTTGCTATACTTCTCTCCATATCGTCTGAGGCACCAAAACATCAGGTAAAATAAAAATGATTCCAAAACTTCAAAACTCTAAGGCGATAATTTTCGGAGTTGTGATTGCGGAAGGCGCTTCTGGAAACCGGCCAAGAAGCGGGAAACCCGAAGGGGCGCGCGACGACAGAAAAATATAAAAGAGGCTTTACTGGCCATATATTTCTAAATGTGTGTCCGAGTTATGAATAGGAAGCGGCAATTTCGCCAACTTTATGAAGGCAGCCGTAGCCAATCAGTCGGAATCTAATATCGTCCCTCGTTCGCAAGAGAAATCCGTCGAAGAAACTCCTAGTCAGTCCCCCTGCGATGCCGTAAACCTGAGTGATTCATCCACTTGACTTTCTTTCCCCAAACTTCCGCAAATGAATTTCAGTTCCCGACGCCCAACTCGCTTAAAAACTTCATCTGTTGTTTCTCCGGGGTGCCTTTGTAATGACCGGCAATTTGGAATGGCAAGTTTCCTCGAAAATCCAATTTAAAATTCTTCCTTGTGATTGAAACTAATTTTGGTTCTCGGGACAAACCCGTGGTACAGGGGACCAGAATTTCGGGTGTCGGCCGCGGCGGATCGCGTGAAAAAATGAGGTTGGCGTGGCTGACCCGAGAAGGACTGTCAGCGGGAAAGAAGCGGCGAGGGGTGGTCGCGGATATGAAAGGGATGTGCTCGCTGTCTTTGCATCCAAATGGATATTATGAGCCTCAACATCAGTTTCCTGCTCCAATCTATAAGTTACAACCCCCCCCTTATACTTCTCAATTTAAAAAAATATTTTAATAGTTTAAATATTCATCATATACAATAGAAATATATTTTGAATATTATAAATTTGAATACTCCTTTTGGTCCTGCTGAGGCAGTTAGTTTTGACTTGACATCAGGTGCCACATAAACAAAAAAAGATAGTTACATGCATAAAATGTTGCAATTATATACTACAGATATTGTGTCAAGTTTTATTCCAAGCGCTAGTCTCTTTTATCAAATAACCAGACTTTTGTTTTCCATTTCACAGCAATTTACTGACTGTATACGCAATATTCTTAAATTTAAAGGTGTTTCATTAAAAAATAGAGGTACAGTAACCTCCAATTTTCTTCTAGCTTGAATTGTATGATGGTTTTTTGTTAAATACGACTCGTACTTAATATTTTCCCTTAATAGCAATTCCTGTTTTTTAAATCAAGTGTTTCACATTCGTCATTCAAATAATTACCTTTCATAATGACATGGTATCTATGCACCCCGTCAACAAGTAGCATTCCCAATTGTTGAAAGATACATGTGTCTCTTCCATCTAGAATATTTGTATTTTTTGATTTAGCATCAGACATTCTCTCCAGGATTTTTTGCTGCTCATGTTTTTGTTTTGTGAATTTTGTAGAACCAGTGGATCCCCAGACGGTTATACCATATCTTAAAATAATCTCAACCGGTGCAAAATACACTATCTTGATCACATTCAGACGTACAAAACTAGTAATATAGTGAACTTGACGAAGGATTTAATTTTATTAATTATTTATTTTTAAATATGTTCAACAAGGGGTATATTTTGATCAATGATTATCCCAAAGTAATTACTTTTTTTTACTTGTTCTTGCATGGGGTTATTACAGTCATTGGTGGGGTATGTAGGCAGTCATGTGAATGAAACTTTAATTGAATATCTATGAAGTCAGAGGTTTTTTGTTTCACGAATATAACTTTGGTGTTTTGTTCACTGATCATGAATTAATATCATGTATTCATTTATTGATATTATTTAATTCCAGTTCCATGACCTGAATAGCTGCTTTTAGTTCCTCATCCTTTGATAGGAGTACTGCATCATCAGCATACAATGTCAACTCACAGAAATGACAGCACTTGAGCATGTCATTTATATAATTTAAAATTAACATAGGGCCAGCAATTGATCCTTGGGGAACACCTCATTTTGAATTATGTTCCTGACTATATACATTATTGAAGTTAGTGGATAACTTTCTAATCTTTAAATAATTAGAAACAAAAGGTGGGTGGGTCCGAGAACTCCTACGAAGTATACGTTTTCAGCAATCTATTGTTATCTACTGTATCAAAAGCTTTTTGAAGATATGTAAATGTTATTGACGTTTTAAGTTTATTCATCTCATTACCGGCACTGTTTGATACAAGCTCAATGGCTTATATGGGTCCTTAATTTCGTTGAAAACCTAATTGAGAATTCGATATTATTTCATGCTTAGCCAGGAAACAGAGGAAAAAAATGTGCTAGCCGTGTGCTGCAAGGAGGTAATTATTTAAAGCCTTATGAGACCCTCATTTGTAAATAGGTCTCACCACAGTTTTTTTAAACCATCAGGGCTATTTGCATTGCATATTGAATGATTTGCAATATCTTTTAAAATAGAAATTATATAGGGTACCTTTTCAGGTCCATTGTCCTAATCCCATCATGCCTTTAGGCTTAATGTCCCTTTTGTTCATAATCTTAGACATATCAACCTCAGTTGCTAAATTTTTACCATGCTATTTATTAGTTCTTCATATTTATTGAATTGGAGTCTTGCAATTATGTGCCAGATTGGCTATTTCTTTAGTGAAATGTGTAGAGAAACTGGAAATGATATCTTCAACAGAACTTAAATCACCAAAATATCTTATCAGGTCTTCATCTGTATTACACTTGATTTGTCTCCTTTTTAAGTCTGCTTAAGGTACCCCATATTTTCCTCATACTAGCCTTATTTTAATTAATGTGATTTGATAATATTTATTTTTGGCTTTCCCTATTCCTTTTTTGACATTGTTCCTATATTTCTGGTAGTTTATTCTACATCCCTTAATGAAATGCGAGTTTCTTCATTTTTTTAAACAATTTATCCCCATATATCATTATTTATGACATATTATTACTTATCCAATCCTTTTTTGTATCCATGTTTTTCGTTGTAGTATTTTTTAATTAATCATATATATCCTGCAGTTTCAATTCACACCAATAATACTGAGAGAGTGACATACTTGTATCAAGAGCTTTAGGACATATATTATCTTTGGATTCATTATATGAGCTTACATTACAATATTTAGTTTTAAAGGCTCCAAAGCCGCCAGATAACATGTAATGGCCTTATTTTATAGTTTCAAAAATCATACCTTTCACAATGTATTTACATCCACAATTAATGTGGCCTAGTGTGCCTGGACCAAGATAGTCTTCCACAACACATACCCTAGTATATTCAGTTAAGAACTCATATAACAGTTTATTCACCATCATATCTGTAACTAATCATATCATTATTAAATCTATTCTTATGATCGGTATTTATTGTCATTCGGTAATCTACCGGTTAAGGTAGGTTTTTTGGATGGACACAACTATCAAATAAATATTTTGTAATTCCAAAATACCCCCAATCTATCAACCTACTCTAAATCAGGTCCCTCTTCATCTCAGTGTACTTCCTTCCTTCCTTACTCCCATCCAACATCCCTATCCTGTTCCTGCCCTTTCCTCATTTGCCTAACATTCTCCCCTCTATTACTGTCTTCAATATCCCGCTGCAGCTCAATAAACCTGTCATCCATTTTCCCTGCCTCCATAGGATTTCTCTCAAGAAACCCCTCTCCTCCCCCACCATTTCTAGTACTTCCTCATTTGTTTTCCTTTCGGTCCATTTCACCTTCTCCATTCTTCTCCACACCCATATTTCAAAAGCCCCCAATCTACGTCTATCCTCCTGCTTCAGCGACCACATTTCCGCGCCGTACATAGCTACGCTCAATATCAAAGTTTTTACGAGTCTTTTCTTAACCTCCCTACTTAACGTCCCCGTCATTCACTCCCTCCTCCTTGAGAAAGCCTCCTTGCCTAGCACAATTCTTCTCCTTACGTCCCTACCACTTTGACCGTATTGGTCCAAAACACTTCCGAGATACATGTACGTAAACTGTTCTACATGCTCTACTTTTCCCCCTCCTTTTTTAATGTTTAGCTTAGCCTTTCTCTTTCTGAAAATCGCATAACCTTTGTTTTATTAATATTGATTCTCATTCCATAATTATCGCACTGACCCACTAATTCACTCAACAATGCTTGCAACCCCTTAGCTGACTGAGCAACTAATGCTTATTATATCAAATAATATTGAAAATATCAACTATAAAATTAAATTCCTTCAGAAAATTATTACAAACAAAAGACTAAACATTCTACAAAAGTCTTTAGTGCATAAATGAGGTGATCCTTGAATAATCATTAAAGAAACATATATTGTTAAACACAAGTTCACCCTGTAATAGCTCACATGCATGTGGAGGTAATTTCTTTTCATTCAAAGTAACTGTGTTGGTTACAAATAACATAACACCACCACCACTTCCTGTTTTGTTTATCAGTATTCGGTAGTTTGTACATCCAATCAGTAGATAAGGATCATATCCTGTTTTGCTTTTTTCAACTCAGTAAGAATCACAACATCAAACTGGAGATATACATGTATAGGCAGATGTTTAAGAATTATATTTAATTTACACCAATTCACTCAAGGTTCTTATATTTAGATACGTAGATATTTAGATATCGAATATTTAGATACGTTTAGATGTTTCTGACGAAGGAGGAAAGAGGAAAGTCATATGAAACACAACAAATATTTTAATATTTAACCGTTGAAAACCAGTCCATTAATAGTTATGATTTCACAAAATAACCTTTTAGAACCGTCCATGTCTGACCATCTCTGACCTAATCCTGATAGTTTCGGAATTTTCAGACCTTTTTTCTCATATTTTCCAAATTTTATCCATTTATATCCCTTTTCCTTCCCTTTCCTTTTGCTTTCTATGAAACATTTTCATAATATTCAATTAGTGCCTCATTATGAACTATTTTGCCAAAATACTTCCGATCAGTGATGTCTTCATTATCTTACATTTTCCATTTTGAAACCCATTTATCATATAATAAATAGCATTGTTTCATTATCTATTGACTTACTTTTAATGAAAAAGTTTACATTTATAGTATATCCTCCGGT